>JARHVA010002630.1:540000-555000 GCA_037957365.1 Torreya grandis | reverse complement strand
CTACAAGTCTCAATTTTCATCTAATAGCAATTTTATCATTTGTAGTCATGTTTTTGTAGGTAACCGTCATGGTTAAGCTAACTACCACAAAATCATAACTTAAAATATACTATTTTGTCTTGGATTTATAGTTTTTCAGTTTCTAGTTGTGGTTTTGACCTATGTAGTTATGATTTTTACCTTCAAAGTTGTCCTTTTGAGTGCATTTTTTTAGTCATTTTTGGTGAATTTTGAGTCATTTCAAGCCTCCCATAAGGCCTAAATTACCTTTGGTAGTGGGGGATTTTCCCCTCAACCCTACCCTATATCATGATAGGGAGTACACCTAGGGCACTATCCCTAGACCCCGTAAGGGGCACTACCTCTTGACCCCACTAGGGGCTACTACCCCCACACCCCCATGTCATGGCCTACTTACCCAAAGAAATTATAGATCCAAACCATGATTTTTTAGGGTTTTTTTTCTTATGTCCTATTGGACTAACATATTGTTTCTTAAAATTCTAAATCTAGAGGCTATTTTTTTTGTCTAACATCTTTTTATAGGTCATATTTTTATCTAACATTTTGACTTGCAGGTTATCATTCAATATTGATTATCAAAACTACTAATCCTTATCTTGCAGGTTACCTCCTTTTTAGTACCATTTGAAAACTACTAACTGTGTGCTTGTAGGCTACTAGTTAAAGACTCCATTTGGCACTTTAAAAATCATTTTTAAATCATTTTAATCATTTTGTCTAGTGTATCTCATTTTTTATCATTTTATCTTATATATATCATTTTCAATCATCTTGTTATGTATATATCTCTTTATTTTGTATATTATTATCTTTAATCTTATATATAATCATAATCAATTAATTAATCTTTTTTATACCTGTTTGTATCATGAGGGCTATGATTGGTGTATTTTTTTTCCTTACATCTTTATGACAATTCTTGGGGGATCAAAAACTACCTATAAACCCTCCATCCTTTTTTTCTTTTCTATGGGGCTATTGACTATGGATTTCACCACCATACACTAGTCCAAACTCCATGTTTTGGTGGATTCTAAAAATTAGGAGATCTATCATTACATGCCTAATTAAAATTCCCCATAAAGGGTTTTGTGGAGTGAGGGGTGGTTAAGGTCCAAAATATAAGGTATTTAGACAACATCCTATATAGACTTAGGCCCTATCATACCTTTGTGTATATAGGGGATGCACCTAGAAACCTTTGTATACCTAGACTAGGAGCCCTCAATCATAGTAGGTGCATTGATGTAAGAGTCAGTATCAGCTTTGGAGTAACCACCGTATATAGGTGGGGTTGGGAGGGTTTGATTGACACCATAATAGGTCATCAACCTACAACCTCACTCATGAAACTATTAGATGGTGTAGGCATTAGGTTATTATTGTCCCCAAATTTGGGCAATGTTGGGACATTTCCAGGCATGTGGGTGTGCCTATAGGTGGAAATGAACCTCTAGGTTTGAAAGGCTAGCTCCCTGAATATGTCTCTACAAAATAACATTTGTTTAAACTAGCCTATTGAGAAAAAAGGGTTAGAAAAACACATAAAATTAAAATCTATTCCAAGTGTGGTGATACACCAAAATTATCTTCCATGTTAATTCCACATCCTAGTACATAATACAACAAAAGACACAAGCCATTTCTAATCTATAAAAATCTAACACAAGTATTTCAATGTAGAGGTGAGATGTGAAAAAAAACACAAGGTAAATTAATTTTAAAGGGAAAGTGTTTTCTCATTATAAAACAATAATACTCATGAAAGATTTCAACACATTAAAACACACACTATGTGACTTGTTAGACCTAGGATTATCACTTAGATGTGAAGGGAGAAGAACAAAAGGATGAAAATCATCACATACTATTACTGTGCATTTCTTACACACTCAACATTCTCTAAAAACTTTAAAGGAAAAGACTTATGCTAAAGTTTAAAAGTAGATCATGGTAGCATTCCAGTAGGGCTTCATCATACTATCTATGGATGTCTTTTTTACTAGCCAAGGGGATGTATATATAACAAGAAGAAAGAGAGAAAGGGAGGCCTTTAGTGCCAAGGAAAGGAATCAAATTTTTTGGAATTTTTCATCTTAAACTGCAACTAATTTTTCCAATGATGTTCATTAGGGCATTCTAATTGATCCATGTCACCCTCCTAAATGCCCTTGGCTTTCCCTTTTGGAGATGCTTTTTCAATGGTTACTTAACAGAATAGAGCTATGTGGAGATGGCACCAAAAATGATTGTTGATAATGGATCCACCTATTGGAGATTTGTTTTGATGCCCAACTTCTTCTCCTTGGCTTGTCATGATATCCAATGGCATGAAGAGAAGTTATTTTTATTTTGTTTGGCTTTATCTTTCTTTTTTGATTGGTACTTAAGGAATGACTCAGATTGGTTATTCTGAGTCACTGATCTATTGGGCACAAATGCCTGTGGATCATCCTCCATCTATCTCTATCTCATGCCACATGATAGCTTCTCATTTGCCTGATCATGATAGTGGTATTATGTCATTGAACTAAATTTGTTAAGCTAAGTAGCCTTGGAAACTTGATTTACACTTGCAGACCCATTCGAGTTCTCTAATTGCTTCAACTTGCTTGCTCAAGGTTACCATTGCTCATGACTTATAAAGTGATAATGAGTAATTTCTATTCATGGGTCCAAAATACACTACCTAAGACCAAATCAATTTTGTCTTGGTGCACTACTTCAAGTTTTCTAATGCTCATGACCTATAAGGTTTGAGTATTAACCTTTGGATAACCTAGTTTGCACCATCCATGACTAATTTGGGTTCATAAAATTGAAATAATTCTGCTCATAAAACCCCTAAAAGATAAACAATGATGGAAACCCAATTTTTAGTTGTCTTCACTTCAAGTCTTCAAGATTTTTGAGGCTCCTTACTTCAAGTTTCTCATGCTCCAAGTCTTCAAGCTTTTTAAGTTCGATTACTTATAATGGCTATTTCTTTGATTTTAAATTGAAATCCCTTGGCCCATCATGAGATATTGGCATAATTCTTTCAGGAATGTTTTAGCTATTTTCCTTTAGACTTTTCTCTCGAAGGAATTTCTTTGAGCAACTTGTCTGAAGGAATTCTTTCAGACTTTTCAGCACTCATCTTAGAGAATTTTCCCACAAACATTTTCCTTGAAATAAATTGTCCTTTGGGTCTTCCTCTTCTTTGGTTCTTTTCTATCCATGACACTTTTTATGAAGGAATTCCTTCAGATAATTTTTTTAAAGGAATTCCTTCAAACTTCTTGCTTGTCTTGGATTTTAGAAAGTGACCCTTCAGACTTTTCCAAAGGGCACTTGGCTAAAGAAAGTGACCTTTAAAAACAATTTTAAGGGCACTTGGAGAGATAAAGTGGGACTTTGGAATTTTTTTAAGGGCACTTGGCTTGGATTAGTCCCTTCAAAAAAAATTTAAGGGCACTTTGGGAGGAAGTGACCCTTCAAAAAAGTCTGAAGGGCACTTGGGAGGAAGTGACCCTTTAGAAAAGTTTGAAGGGCACTTGGGAGATGAAGTGCCCCTTCAAAACTTTTTTGAAGGGGACTTTGATAAAAAAGTGTCCCTTCAAAAAAGTATGAAGGGCACTTGGAGGAGAGAGAAGGCCCTTTATAAAATTTTGAAGGGCACTTTGGGAAAAGTGACCCTTCAAAAAAGCCTGAAGGGCACTTTGGAAAGGGAAAGTGTCCCTTCATATTTTTTTAAAGGGCACTTTTGAAAGAGAAATAAGCCTTTAGAACAATTCCAAAGGGAAAACATGAAGAAAAGTGACCCTTCAAACTTTTTTGAAGGGCACTTGGGAGATGAAATCTCCCTTTAGATAAGTCCAAAGGGCACTTGGAAGAAGAGAAGTGTCCCTTTAGAAAATGTCAAAGGGTACTTTGAAAGAAGGAAGGAAGAAGAAAAGCTTCGAAGAGTTTCTTCGAGAAAGACTCAAGGAAGGATTCTTTCAAACTATTTGTCTAAGACAAAAAGGTTGAATGAATTCAAAGGTCGGGAGTGACAAGGAAGGCTTCCTATAAAGGCTAGACAAAAATTTGAAATGAGAGAAAGACTTTGAGGAAGGATTCCTTGGGAAGGGGATAGATGGATAAAAATATTATATTTAACCAATTTTTAAGGGTGCAAAAATTGGCTAACATTCTTGGTGATTCCCAGGGGAGACATGTCTGCTATGCCTAAGACCAGTCATCTTAATCCTTCCATTAGGCATGGAGTCATGTATATAGGCTACAAAGGGAACTAAACAAGCTTTGGATCTAAAACACATAGATGGGTGAACAAACACATAAGTAAAATATGATCACCAAATAAGAGGAAGGAAAGACAACACTCATGTAATAATTCACTTAGGGAAAACAATAAACAACAAAACAAATGAAGCACAAGGCAATGAAACAAAAGAAACACACCTAAACTAGTATTTACAATGAGACAAACAAGGGATAGTAGTAGTATTTCAAGTGTATCCCATTTACAGGGATGGACAAATCTTCCCCATTCATCTTGGATAGATAGAAGGAGTTTCTTTGCTTACACTTGGTGATGATGTAAGGGCTACTCCAAAAGGTGTCAAAATTTGTATTCCTACCTATTTTTTCCCTGTCTTCATCCCATTTCAAGACTAAGTCACCCTTTTTAAACACTCTTGCACTTGTTCTTTTGACAAAGGACCTCTTCATGATCACTTTATGGTGTTTCATAGCTTTATGTACATCATTCATCACCTCTTGTAGCTACATTAGTTCAATCAACTTGACCTCCATTGGAGTGTCTTCAAGTAATTCTAGCTATTGTGTAAGTTATAAGGTAGGGAGCTCTTAGGATATAGACAACTTGGCTTCTGTCACATAAACAAGTACAAAGGGAGAATTACCAATTGACTTTTTAGGAGTAATCCTATCTTCCCATAAAACTATTTTCAACTTGTTGTGTCATGCTCTTTGATTATTCTCCAACATTATCTTAATAATTTTGATGAGGTTCTTGTTGGTAGACTCAACCAATCCATTACCTTAAGGTAATAATTAGATGAATTACTCAAATGAACTCTATTTCTACCTACCCAATCAAAAGTTTTGGCACCTATAAAATCAAGTGCATTATCTGAGATGATGACGTGAGGAACTCCAAACCTCATAATGATGCCTTTGTAGAACTCCAAGATGGCATTTTCATTTACTTCCTTCAATGTAATAGGTTCTACCCACCATGTGAAGTAGTCGATGGTAGTCAATATTCATTTGTGCCTAGTACTTGATGCAGGATTGATCATATCAATAAAGTTAAGGCCCCATTACATGAAAGGCTAGTCCACTTGGATAGGGTTTAATGGAAGGGCTACGAGCTTTTGCTTGCCTACAAAGAAGGCACATTAACGACACACCTTGGCCTAATGATAGTAGTCCATAAAAATACTAGGCCAATAGTAGTTATCCCTAATTATCTTTGTAATTATAGTTATTAGAGAGAAATAGCCTCCATCTATAGCATTGTGGAAACTTTCTAGCAACATGTCAAATTGATCATTGTCAACACATCTCAATAGCATACCACTTTTGTCTTTTCTAAAGATAACATCATTAACAAGGCAATAGGGAATGGTATTTAATCTGAATTATCTCATTTGATATTTACTCAAACCATTGGGACACTTACCATTTTGAATAAAAGTGATGATATCCTATGTCCAACTCCAAATTGGCATTTGATCAGCTAGTTAGGGTTGAACTTGATTTATCAAGACCTCTTATTTTGGATCTTTCAAGTCTAAAGTTAAATGCTTGAATAATCCTTGTCCTCTCACCAAGTTTTTCACCTTGAAGTATACATCATACTCCATTACCTTTGTGATCCAGCTAGCCCTCTTCTCATTAAGATCCTTGCTTAAGAGAAACTCTTTAGTGTTTGGGTGAGAAACCATGACATGTATCTTATTATTTCAATCCCCTTATCACTATCAAGGCTTGTTTCTCAAGAAATGTATATCTGATCTCATAATCCTCTAATCCATGGTTGAAGAATGTAATTGGTTACTCTATTTCCTCATCATTCTTCTACATCAACATGGCTGAGATTATATCAATGTTGGTGAAGGTATAAAGTATGAAATCCTTAGAAAAGTTTGGGTTTAAGAGAGTAGGTTATTCTATAATTTCTTTCTTTATCATCTCAAAACTACTCTTTCCCTCCTTTATCCAAATAAAAATTTGGTTCTTCTTTAGCATGGTTATGATAGGCTTTACCATAGCTATAAAATTTGGAATAAACCTTCTAATGAAGTTTATCTTCCCCAAGAAACTTTACAATCCCTTCTTGTGTTGATGCAAGGACAAGCCTAGGATATCCTCAATTCTTTTAGGATCAATAGACAAGCCTCCCTCTAAAATAATGTGCCCTAATAGTTTACCTTCAAGAACAACAAATATGCACTTTTTTAGATTAAAGGACATGCCATATTCCCTACATCTCTCAAACACCTACCTTAGATGTTTCATGTGATCAATAGCATCTTTTGAAAATATATTCATATCATCCAAGAACATAAGTAGAAACTTATTTATCAAACCTTTCAAGGCCATGTCCATTTCTCTTTGAAAAGTGGCTCTAGCATTGGACAAACCAAAAGGCATCTTCTTATAGGCAAAGGTTCCCTACTTGGTAGTGAAGGGTATCTTAAATTGATCCTCCTCATTTGCTAATATATATTTGTATCCTAAATAACCATCAAGGAGAGATAAGTATTAGGAACCTAAAACAACTTTTAAGATTTATTCTATGGAGGGTAGTGGGTAGTGATCTTTAAGAGAAACTTTATTAAGGTCTCTAAAATCCACACAGCCTAATTTCTCCATTATTTTTTCAAATAGGCACAAGGTTAGTTACCCAAGTTGAGTTCTTGATAGGGAATATGATTCTAGACTCAATCTACTTGGTTAATTCCTTCTTCATGAGTTCTTTTACCTTGGGGTTAATAGGCCTTCAATTTTACCTGACTAGTTTAGCTTCAGTCTCTAAATCAATGGTATGGTGAGCTAGGCTAGGATAAAATCCTTTAAAATATTTACAATCCCAATAAAATATGTCATGAAACTCCTTGCACAACTCAATAAAATCTTGCCTTTTATGTTGTGAACATACCTTGCCAATCTTCAAAAGTTTATCCTTGAAAATTAGGACTCTTTCATAGTTCTCCTCCTTTGTTGACATGCTCACTCTTTCCTTATTATTCTGGTCATCCTCATTGAAAACACTCTCTAAGGTAATCAAACCCTTAGGTATTTTTTTTCTTTAGATAAATGATTTGCTTCTCATACTGATCATGTAATCTTCTTTGGTTTCTTGAGGATAAACCTACCTCATTTTGCAAGAAGTGTGCAATGTGTTCATCACTTTTGAAACACCTACCATGACACTTCATTATCTAGGATAAATGGTATTACAATGATCTTAATATGGGATTAATCCTTCTCTTATCCCACATCAACAGTTGTATCAAACCTTTCTCTAATGGTAGCCAATCTGTCAACATGCTTATTGGAATCCCTTGGTATGGGTTATATGTTGAAGGCATCAAAGTCTTCAAGCAAGTCCCATACCATATGCTTGTATGATTTAAGAAAGGGATTTTTGGTTTTATCTTGACTTATTACTTGGTGGATGGCCAACTCACTATCTCTAAAGACTTTCATATTCTTGATTCCTCTTCTCTTTGCCCATTAGAGACCATGGGCTAGACCTTCATATTATACTACATTGCAAGTGCAGCTAAAGTGGAATATATACAAGGATTAGTATTGATTATTATATGGAGAAACCAACATAATTCCAACCCATACACCTACTTTGCTTCTTGAGCCATCAAAAAAAATTTCCCAAATTCCTTCAAGCTCATGATCTTCATTAGTGAGTGAAGGGATTGGAACATCCTCTTCATGTATGCATTAAAATAAAAAATTAGTCTCTTCAATGAAATTATATGGATTAATTCCATGTGTTTTAGTTTTTTATTTTCCAATAAAAATATTATAAATACCTTTAAGAGGGGAAGATGTTTCACCATTTATAACACCTTCTTCTTTACTGATTAGACAGTTATGAGCTAAATTTTTTTCCATGTATGGTTCAATATGAAACCTTGCTAAGGGTTTTGTTTTTATAGTCACCTTTAATCCATACGTTATTTTAAAATCTAGGAAAGACAAATCAATATAAAGGTATCCTCCTATCTTAGTTGTGAAGTCCCTTGACAAGAAGATAGTGAAATGAGTTGGAAGGTCCACCACCACCACATCTTAAAAATTTGGAAAACTTTGACAATCATGTAGGAAGACCTTTAGACCTTTGAATTATCCCAATATCTTGGTTAGATTCCCATCAAGCCAAAAAACACCCTTGTTATGTGGCTCATACTTTAATCCTAGCTTTTCAGCAACCACCTTAAGCATAATAGTGGTACTAGTTCCACTATCCACAATGTAATTATGGACCAACTCGTCTCCCACAATGAGGGTAAAATAGAAGCATGGAGGTTTTTTAGACTTGGTGAAGGGATATAAGATATTTCTTGGGTCATTGGTGAGGGCCACACTATTGTGTCTTGAGGTTTGAGGGGCTACATGAATATTTACAAGTTGTTCTTGTAATAGCTCCTTTTGACCAAACATATGTAAGACTTCCCAAAGTTATATGTTTATCTTGATATTCTTGAAAAAATAAACAATGCTCAAAGGGGAATCCTTCACCTTCTCTTTCATTTTTGAAGGTAACGAGGAATTCTAAAATTGCTACATTGTAGGCTTGATATCCTTGTTTGCATTCTAATTTTATTGAGGAGCATGAGAGGTAGTAGGTGTTGCACTAGAATTTGCACTTTATGACCTTGGAGAAGCATCATTTGGAGTCACATATCTTATATCTCTCTTCTTTGCCCTAGGTGTTGCACTATAATTTTCACTTTGTGACCTTGGAAAGACATGCTTTGATTCAACACATAGTCATCTCTTACCTAAAAGTTCATCATGCCTACACTTTAGCTACTCCCTTCTCCATGGATATCCCTTTGACTAGGATTCACTTCTTATAATGTCATTTAGGGAGTGAATTCTTCTTGTGGCACCAAATCTTGGCTATCTCCTCCATTATCATGCATAAAGTGACCTTGAGCTTTCCCCCATTGGTCTAAATTATCCTCTCCTTAGACTAGATTAGCATGTACTAGAACAACAGCCTTTGTGGGAGGAGAAGAATTAGGATTGTAGGCATTGGGTTACCTATTGAAACCTTGTTGACCTTGTCCTCTCCCTTGGTAATTTTATTGGGGTGGAGCTCTATATCCTTGCTAAGGATAATATTTTTATTAGGAGGAGCACTTACCTGAAGCTAAGCTTGCTTGAGCTGATTACGTAGTGATCAAATTCCTCCTCTTTGTCCATAATACTATCCATTTTATTGGGGAAGGATCTTGGCTTGACATTGACATTAGTAATTTGAGCTATTCTTGGAGCTTAAACTAAATTATGAGATAGTAATGGCATGGAAACTCTTAGAGGGAGTTTTATAGCTTGTATCAAGTTATTTTCAACTTCAATAGCTAACTCGTATGCACCTAGAAGATTGAATCCTCCCATTGACTGTAACATCACTGCTATGTCAATATCAATACCTTTGAGTTAGGTGGGGAACACAAAGTTTGGAGGAGGTCTCATGATTGGTGGAAGCCTATGCCATGTCCTTTGAAATCTCTCATTGAAATCTCCCATGGATTCATTAGGACCTCTCTTTATCACATTCAATTGATGGATTAGTGAATCATAATCACTCTTAGTTTCAAATCTAGTTACTAATAGCTTTCCAAAGCCATCCCAGCTTGTAATTCAATCCCCTTCCAATGTTCTATACTAGTTAAGTGCTTTACCTTTTAGAGACATGGTAAGTGACCTAATGGCTATGTTGGCTCTCATGACATTATGGAAATTTTAGAAATTAGAAATGTCCCTAATATTCTCAGGTGGGGTAATATGACCCTCTCCATTGAAACTAGGGAGAATTTTTGTAGCATTTGGAGGGATGGGGTCATATGTAGGAATATCTATTAGGTTTTGGGTGTTGAAGGTAGGGAAAGGTTGAAATCTATCCATTTCTTCTTGATGGTCTACTTATTCAAATTTCCTTAACCTCTTCTTATTATTATTCTTCTTCAAAACCACCTTACCTAGGTTATCTAAGTGCTAGGAATGGTTCAAGATGTTGTTCTTAAAATATCTTTAGCTAGAGGTTCTTGGTCAAATATCTTAGATGACCTAGTGACAACCATGAAGTAAAATAAGGAAAAATTGATCTATAACTAGGGATTCTCACCCCTTGGAGTCACCAAATTTTATGTCAAAAACATTAACTCAAACCTATCAAGACTAGCATTCACCTTGACACGCAAATATAACCAAGAATTAGGGTCCCATCAGGCATGCCAAAACTATTGTCTCCAAATATTACAACCTAAAAGAGGGTGTTCATGCCTCCTCTAGATTTAGGTAATGTTGGGACATTTCCAAGCATTTAGGTGTGTCAATAGGTGGAAATGAACATCTAGTTTTGAAGAGCTAGCTCCTTGAATATGTCTATGCAAAATAACCTCTATTTAAACTAGCCTACTAAGAAGAAAAGGGTTAGAAAATTAAAATCTATTCCAAGTGTAGTGATACACCAAAATTATCTTCCACATGAATACCACATCCTAGTGCACAATACAGAAAAAGACACAAGCCATTTCTAAGATCTAAAAATCTAACACAAATATTTCAATGTAAAGGTGACATGTGAAAAATAACACAAGGTAAATGAATCTAAAAGGGCAAGTGTTTGCTCATTCCAAAGTAACAATACTCATGCAGGATTTCAACACATTCATACACATACTATGTGACCTATTAGACTAAGGATTCTCACTCAGATGTGAAGGGAGAAGAACAGAAGGATGAAAATCATCACATACTATTACTATACATTTCTTACACACTCAGAACATTCTCCAAAAACTTCAAAAGAAAAGACTTATGTTAATGTTTAAAGGTAGAGCATGGTATCATTCCATCAAGGCTTCATTGTAGTATATGTGGATGTCTTTTCTACTATCCAAGGGGTTGTATATATAATAAGAAGAAAGAGAGAAAGGGAGGCCTTTAGCTCCAAGGAAAGGAATCAATTCTATTGGAAGTCATCATCTTCAACTATAATTGATTTTACCAATGATGCTCATTAGGGCATTTTGATTGATCCATGTCACCCTCCTAAATGCCCTTGGATTACCCTCTTGGAGATGCTTTTTCAATGGCTACTTATTAGAATAGAGCTATATGGAGCTAGTACCAAAAATGGTTGTTGTTAATGGAGCCACTTATTGGAGATCTGTTTTAGTGTCTAATTGCTTCTCCTTGGCTTGTCATGATACCCAATGTCATGGAGAGAAGGTTTTTTATTCTATTTGGCTTTGTTTTTCTTTTTTGATTGGTCCTTAAGGAATGACTCAAATTAGTGATTTTGAGTCATTGATCTACTGAGCATGGATGTCTATGGATCATCCTCCATATATCTCTATCTCATGACACATGGTAGCTTCTCATTTTCTTGATCATGATGGTGGTACTATGTCATTGAACTAATTTTGTTAAGACAAGTGTCCTTGGAAACCTAATTTGTACTTATAAACCCATTTAGGTTATTTAATTGCTTCAACTTTCATTATTTAGGGTTTCCATTGCTCATGACTTATAAATTGAGAATGAGTAATGTCTATTCATGGGTCCAAAATACATTTCCCAAGACCAAATTGGGTTTTTCTTGGTGCACTACTTTGATTTTTCTATTGCTCATGACTTATAAGGTTTGAGTCTTCACCTTTGGATATCCTATTTTTCATCATCCATGAGAAATTTGGGCTCATAAACCCAAATTACTTCTACTCATAAAACCCCTGGAAGATAAGCATTGATGGAAACTTGATTTGCACTTGTCTTCGCTTGAAGTCTTCAAGATTTTTTAGGCTCCTTACTTTGCATTTTTCATGCTCCAAGTCTTCAGGATTTTCAAGCCTGATTACTTCCAATGACTAGTTCCTTACTTTGAAATTGACATCCCTTCTCTTGTCACAGGATATTGGCACAATTCCTTTGAGAATGTTGTAGTTCTTTTCTTTCAAACTTTTTTCCTGAAGGAATTTTTTTGGACAACTTGTTCGAAGGAATTTCATCAAACTTTTTGGCACTCATCTCAGATAGTTTTCTCATGGACATTTTCCCCCAAGGAAATGGTCCTTTGGGTCTTTTCTATCCATGGCACTTTTTTTGGAGGAATTCCTTTAGACAATTTATCCAAAGGAATTCCTTCAGACTTCTTGCTTGTCTTGGATTTCAGAAAGTGACCCTTTAGATTTTTATGAAGGGCACTTGGCTAAAGAAAGTGACCTTCAAAAAAAATTTGAAGGGCACTTGGAGAGAGAAAGTGGCCCTTTGGAATTTTTTTGAAAGGCACTTGGCTTGGATTAGTCCCTTTGGAATTTTTTTGAAGGGCACTTTGGGAGGAAGTGACCCTTTAAAAATGTTTGAAGGGCACTTAGGAGGAAGTTACCCTTTTGAAAAGTCGAAAGGGCACTTGGGAGATGAAGTGTCCCTTTGAAACTTTTCTAAAGGGCACTTTGAAGAAAAGTGTCCCTTAAAAGAAGTCCAAAGGGCACTTGGAGGAGAGAGAAGGCCCTTCAAAAAAGTTTGAAGGGAACTTTGGGAAAAGTGACCCTTCAAAAAAATTTAAGGCCACTTTGGAAAGGGAAAGTGTGCCTTTAGATTTTTTCAAAGGGCACTTTTGAAAGATAAATAATCCTTCAAAACAATTTTGAAGGTCAAACATGAGGGAAATTAACCCTTTAGACTTTTCTAAAGGTCACTTGGGAGATGAAGTGTCCCTTTCGATAAGTCCAAAGGGCACTTTGAAGAAGAGAAGTGTCCCTCCAAAAAAATTTGAAGGGCACTTTGAAAGAAGGAAGGAGGAAGAAAAGCTTCAAAGAGTTGCTTCTGGAAAGACTCAAGGAAGGATTCTTTTGGAATTTTTGTCTAAGACAAAAGTCCAAGACAAAAAGTTTGAATGAATTCAAAGGCTAGGGAGAGACAAGGAAGGCTTCCTACAAAGGTTGGACAAAAATTTGAAATGAGAGAAATACTTTGAGGAAATATTCCTTGGGAAGGGGAGATATGGATAAAAATATTATACTTAACCAATTTCTAAGGGTGCAAAAATTGGCTAACAGTTATACACCATTAATAGTTTACTAATCATAGGTTTGTGACTTGTTTATTTGGGTGTGTGTTGTGTTAGACACATGCTATTTATAAGGTGAGTCAGCCTTCACTCAAACCTATACACACCTATTAAGGTATTTGCATAATCCATCATCTTATATATCCTTGCATTGTCCCATCTCCCATCTTATCTTCATCATCCTAATATATTTATATCTACCCATCCTCAATCATACCCTATCACCTACATACCCCAATACATCTTACATCCTTACCCAAGTTTACATCATTAACTACTTGTCTCCACATAGTCACATAATCCCTTCCTAGTCCAATCATATCCCCCTATCATTAGTCCTAACCATCATCTTATATATCCTTATCTTACCCTCTTGTATATATCTTTATTCTATTATATATCCTTCTAGTCACATCTTATCCTAGTCTCCATCATCATTGTTCATACCCCATCACATACCCTAATCATATATCATTTGCATCAAATCCCTCTTAGCCAATCATTACCCATCTAGTCTAACCTCATCCTCATCTTATCCTAGTTGGATTTTTTTAGTCTAAACTATCCCCATCTCATATTATTACCCCTTTATCATTTCATCATACATATCATTCTCCCATCCTCCCCATCACCTACATCTTATCTTATACATCCTTATTTCAATCACCCTCTTGTACATACTTTATACATCTTTATAGTTGCATCCTATCATTAGACCCTACCCATCACTTACATATCCTAAATCATATATCATCCACATATTTTCACTTTTTTTGACCTTGTCTTCATCCCCTCCTAGTCTAACCATTTCAACTCATAATTTATCATCCCCTGTCACCTACATATTCCAATCATCATATTTTATATCTTTATTTTACCCTCTTTTACATATCATTGTCCTCTTGTACATCCTTTTATCCCCTCTTATCATTATAACCACTCATCATTAGTAACACCCCAATCACTAATATCTCATCTTATACATCTTAGACATCATCTTTTATATATTATCCTTTTGTCTTACCCTCATCCTAGTCTAGCCATTATACACCCTCATCTTAATCCAAATCCCCATCACCTACATCTTGTCTTATACATTTTTATCTTGTCACTTGTACATACCTTTTATTCTCTTACACATCCTTTTATTCATATCATATCCTAGCCCCACCCATAATTGGTCATCCTCCCATCACCTACATATCATAATCACAACATCTCTCATCCAAATCTTATCCTAAGTCCATACCCCATCACTTGTCTTGACCTTTGTCTTCATCACCTATCTAATTTATTCTCATCCTATCTTATCCTAGTTATATTTTTAGGTCACATATGGGTCTAAACCATCCCTATCATTATCCTTAATCATTTCATCATTGTCTATCATCATAGCTTATTCTTGTCCCATTATCCTATCACCTTCATCACATAATCATACCCCATCCCATCTTAAACAAATTAGTCTAAGGTCTTGAGCTAGTCCAATGCTTTTGCATCTAAATCACAAAGTAAAGCAGGTCATTATACTCCCATTCCTATATCCTTGGAAGCCCTTTTCAAAAAATTAGTCATTGCCAACATGATGGTCTATCCACCCATCTAACATCTTGATCCCATTAAGCCTAATCCCTCCT